>CM077155.1:156300264-156345509 GCA_039583875.1 Platanthera guangdongensis | reverse complement strand
AGATCGAAAGTTGTTGTCTATCGGGATGTGGTATTGGACAAATTGACTTGACGTCATACTAGGGTATAGCTCATCTGTGAAGCTACAGGAGAGCAGGTCTGATAAAGGGCAAGTTCAAGCTGCTCAGGATCTTCTGGTGAAGTTGTATGTGTCACCAGGTGCTCTGATTTCATTTAGCTCTGGGTGGATGCTTCTGGATCTGGAAGCAGGGGAGTGATTCACCTGGTGTGCCCGAGAGGAGAGCTAGTTTAGAAGTAGCAGAAGTGATGGATCAGGGTTAAACACTGCGAAAGTTCAAAAGGAACATTATTCCACCGACTCAATATAGGGACGAGAACATGATGAGTTTCGTCTCATGTTTTTTCGCAGGTACCTTGGATGAGCTGGAACCATCATGCTTTAAAAACATCTCACACATTAAGGAGTGAGAAGATGTTATGGATGTGGAGATGGTCACCCACAGGAAGAACGAGACTTGTGACCTTGTGCCCTTGTGCCCAAGGTTGAAGACATCACTCGTGTGACATGCAAGTGGTTTTACAAGCTGAAGAAAAAGGATGACGACAGCATCGAGCCGTACAAGGCTCGCATTGTAGCTCGAGGGTTCTCGTTGTAATACGGGGAATATTATGAAGAGACGTTTAGTACGGTGGCCAAGATGACTTCAGTTTGGGTGGTGATTTCTTTAGCGTCTTGCCAAGAATGAAGGATTTGACAACTTGACGTAAAGAATGCTATTCTTTATAACGAGATTGACAAAAACATATTCATCTTGTAACTACCTGTTTATGTTTCTAAAAAGTATCCAGGGCACATCTGTAAGCTGAAGAAGACTTTCTATGGTCTTAAGCAGACGCTTTGGGCATGATATTGAAAGATCGCAGAATACCTCCAATTATGTGGTTACTTTACTTCAGATTCAAGTCTGTTTGTTAAGAAGAGTGGGAAGCTTCAAGTCCTAGTACTGTTGTATGTTGACGGTATGATCGTCACCGGAAACTCGGAGGAAGAGGTATCAAGGCTCAGGGCTAAGCTTACTATCAGGTTCGAGATGAAGGATCTTGGGGAGCTCCACTATTTCCTTGGACTCGAGGTTAAGAGGAAGAAGAATGACGTGCTCGTTTCCCAGAATGGCTATGCAAAGAGAATCGTAAAGCGATTCGACATGCGAGAAGGGAAGAACAGCTCTAGTCCTCTGGATGTCGTTCTAAAACTTTGACGTGATGAGGGAAGGGTTCTTCCAGATCCCTTGGTGTTCCGGGCACTCGTGAGGAGTCTCATATATCTGACAATTACAAGGCCAGATATTGTCTATGTTGTAGGCTGAGTAAGTCGATATATGACTGAGTCGCGGAAGCCTCATTTAGTGGTGATTAAGAGCATTCTAAAGTACGTGATGTCCACCTCGGGCATGAGCCTCTTTTACGAGAGGGGCATGGGCTTCAAGATGCATGGCTACACGGTAGCTGATTATGGTGGAGATTCTGATGACCGAAAGTCAACATCAATATATGTCTTCTTGTGCGGAACAACAACTATCTTGTCGTGTAGCAAGAAGCAATATTCAGTATTTGTCTTCACTATGGAAGCGGAGTACAAGGCTTTGGACTTGTTAGCTCAAGAAGCTATCTGACTTAGGAGATTAGTGGAGGGCATCCATGAGGAGGTGTGGGGTCCTACTCTGCTGCGTGGTAACAATGAGAGTGCTCTCAAACTAATCAATGAGAGTGCTCTCAAACTGATCAATGAGAGTGCTCTCAAACTGATCAATGAGAGTGATCTCGATGTGTTTGTCATGCGCGAACCAAACACATCGAGATCGAGCATCACTTCGTTCAGGAGAAGGTGCAGGAGGGGTCTTTGATGGTTGACTATGTGCAAAGTCAAGATAACATCGCGAACATCTTCACAAATTCGTTGTCAAAGGGATCGTTTATTCGGTTACGGGGTTTGCTCGACCTGATTTCCACTTCTCACTTTAAGGGGGGGGGTGTTGAATTTGTTGAAGTGGAAGTGAAGTGGAGTAAGGCTGTCTGATATGATAGATCACACATACCGCAAAGACTGCCTATGGTCTGGCGAGTAGAAGGTGGCAGTTAGCCGGAATTCGACATTTTCTCTTCTCTCCTGCAGTCTGGTTTTGCAAGCACCCTGAGAGGTAACCGAGCGGTTGACTTTGTCTAATCGCGACTGTTGCAGTCTGGATTGTGAGACTGCACAGTATACTGAAGCCATCGGGTTCTCTGGCTCACGTAGATGCAGGCAGTTAGTGATACGTCTGAAATAGATGTAAAAAATGCGCAAGTGTACGTGTTGGATCAAGTAAGAAAATAAGAATAGAGATCGTTCCCACGAGAAAGTGACTAATCTAACGCTTGGAAGTACTAACTCAATCTTTTCTTTAAATTCAAGCAAATTTAATTAATTAGAGATTTTATTGAATTGATTTAAAAATACTACCAAAATTAAATGTTACTATTCTACGAGAATAACTTTTAATCAAAATGAAGAAATAGCATTTCGATTTCCTATGTCTATTGTGGTGAATGGTTTAGAATAATGGTTTATAAAAATATTTGATTGGTTTATCTTGCAACGATTTTAAAGCGAAAGTTCGTATCTCTCGATATCGGAAGTCACTATATTCTCCCTTTCCCTTGTCATCTCCGATGAAGGTGAAGTGAGGAATATTAATAATAATAAAAATCATTGTTGTTAGCATGAAAGTGACATTTCGTTCTCCCTTCGCTTGCTATGTTGAATTTATGATGCACTTACGTCTCTCATCTTTCGAATCTTGAAACGCAGTAAAATACAAAAACTTGGTTAAAAAAACATACGTCACTTCTCTCTCGAATCTCGCAACATAGGAAGAAAATCTTCACCAAAATACTAACGTCTCTACTCTCTCGAATCTTGAAACGCAATAAATTAATGAAGAACCAAAATTTCATTAAAAATCATAAATCAACAAAGATAAATTAACAAACATTCATATACTTTTAAAAGAAATCCATCATCATAATATACATAGTACTCTTATCATACAAGACTAAGAAAAATTACTTCATGTTTGATGAAAAACAACACGCAATTAAAAAGGTCTTATAAAACATAATGATTAAAACCAAATGCTGTAGGAATTCTTCGTCGAATTTCTTCTTTCTCCTCTAACCGTTTCTCCAAAAATGATGATCAATCCTCCTCCAAAATGATGATAAATAATCCCCCCTCTACTGGCTGAAATCTCCCCTATATATGCCCCTCTAATTTGGTTCACAAGCGAGATCTCCAAAAGATCTTTTTTCTTTTATCTAAATTATTCTCTTTAATGGAAAAAATCTTTGGAATAAAATATGATTGTTTTCCTTGTAGTAATACTGTAATACACTATTTTTGAGATGATATTTTGCTCTTTTATTTCATGCCAAAATGAACCAAGACTCCTCATAATTGAATTTGTAAATGGAGCCAAATTCTTAATTTGAATTTTGGATTTTCAGATTCCAGCATGTTGCAACAACTCTACAACAACTTTACAAAATTTTTTGTTGTTTTGGTTCCAGTTCAAATCCTCCAGTCCTTCTGCAATAAAAACATAAAAACTGATATTATTAACCAATTTAGACCAAATATAAATTTAATCTCAATTTATTTAATTTAAAACCATTTCTCTCAATCAAAGCGAGCATAAAATTTATGATAGTGGACTAAAATAATTTTTTAAAGAAGTTATCAGCTAGCATGGATAGAGGAGGCTAACTGCATAGTTCGATGTGTTCTGCTTGCGCGGTCTGGAGCCAGAGATGCTGGATTGTTTTTGTTGAAATTTGTGAAGTGGAAGTGGTTGACGGGACAGGTCGGGCGGCCTGGGCGGACAACATTGGCGGACTAGGCGGACTGGGCGGACTGTGATGTGCGGCCTGGTGGAAAGTCTGGTGGAAGCCGGCTGTCTTCTGAGCGGGTTGTTTGCATGGAATCCGCGGACTGTGCGGCCTGGTATCTGCGGATAGAGAGGCTTGCGGACTGGTGCATTGCTCAGTGACCGTGGTGCAAGGTTGTGCTGTTAGGCGGGTTGGCTTGTGTCCGCGGGAAGCTTGCGGACTGATGTGTCCGCGGTATTGGCTGTTGCGGACTGAGCTTAGAGCTTGGCTGAGGCCTTGTCGAGCTCTGGTGGTACAGCAGGTGCTTTGCTGTGGAGGTCTTTGGCGGATTGTGTTTTGGAGTCCGGGAGATGGCTGCTGCGCTGGACAGGAGTGCGAGAAGCTCGCGGACTGATGGCGGTCAGTGCTAGGGTGTTTGGCGGACGGGAGTTTGTGTCCGCCATGCTCGCATTGGCCTTTGATGGTTTTGAACTTGGTCACACTTTGTGCCAAGACCATGGTGTCCGCGGTATCCGCCAAGTCCGCTGTGACCGGGCGGACTGTTGCTAGTTGCCTTTGGTCGTGGACTTGTGACGGATTGAGGTGTGAGTCTTGCGGACTGCCTCGGGTTGGTGCGGACAACCATTGAAGGGGGATTGTTGTCCTGCAGTGGTTGGAGCTTTGCGGGCTAATGCCTTGTCCGCAGAGCTTGGGCGGACTGGAGAGGGTTCGCCAATGGTTGCCTTGCTCCTGGCGGTCTCTGTTTGTCGACGATCGTCCCGGGGAGTCGACGAGATTGTCTCGACGATCGTCGAGACAAGCCCACGGCCTAGGACACGGGCGTGTCCAAGGCCGGTCATTAGGTCGACGATCTTCGCTCGACGAAGTGTCGAGTGTCGAAACCGTGTACACGGCTTGGAGCCCAGGAGTGTCAAGGTGACACGGGTAGGGACACGGGCGTGTCCTAGAACCCGTGCAGTGCTCGGGTTGATTTTGGGGAAAAATCATGGGGTACACGGCCGGCCACACGGCCGTGTCCGGTGGAACATGGGCGTGTCAGCTCGAACACGGGCGTGTTCGATACCCGTGTGAGGTTCCAGGTGATTCGATTTTGACGGCGAATGAGGCACACGGCCCTGGACACGGGCGTGTGCCAGGTCGTGTTCTGTCCAGATTGGGCATTTTAGCCCCGAATCAAAGCCGTTCGTTTCCTTGTTTTGAGATCCAACGGCTGGGGGATGTTCCTGAAGGGATATACCCGTGAATGGACTTGGAAAACCCTCACTTTTCTTAAGTGTTCTCTTTCTAAATCCTTGGAGAGAGAGGAGAGCCAAGGGAAGAAGAAGGAGCTAGATCCCTCCATTGGAGGAGCTTCGGAGCTCCGAATCGCGAGCCGACTACGGATCCACGGAGGCAACGCTAGTGCAGTGGTTTTCATCCGATTACTTTTCAATGGCGCCAAAGAGGAACGCAAGGATAACGATCCTCATCTTGAGAATGAATAGCTCTATTTCTTTGCATAGGAAGCCCGCTCTCGCGAGTTTGCGGAGAGTTGGAGGCGTTCCTTCGGGTAGATATGTGAAGTGCCCGTTGTTTAGAGTCCGTAAGCGAGAACGGACATAGGCATGATGTGTGAAGCCTACCCGGACATGTTGGTCTGGATCGGTGATGTTGCATTGCATAATGCCGGAGAAGACTCCGTGCTATTGGTTGTTTTTCGGGTTTTCTACGCGGTAGATTGCAGCAGGGAGCCTTGGGGACTAACCCAAAGGTGCACCCGGAAAACTGGGATACGAGATCTTGCCAACTTTGTGGCCTGAGAGCCAACTTGAACATAACCGAGTTATGTGACTTGTGATGGAAATGAGACTCGGTGGAAGTTTGACCCACGCAAATGGCTTAAATTGTCATTGCGATGTGAGCACGGGTTAGATGGAACCGTACCCGTTCTATGTCGTTCGGTTAAAGAGACCTAAAGGCACGTGGCACTTACCGTTGGCATAGATTAGGGTCTTCGGCGGTCAATGACTTAAATTGTCGTGACCCAGGCCAAGAAGACAGATTGCTCATAGGTTTGGCCGTCTAAGTGGCGGTGGTGAGTCCGCAATGTCTATGGCTTTAATTGACGTGACATCGACCGGTTCACCGAGAATGTGCCCTGAGTGCACGGGGCGTGTGGCCGAGCGAGCCAACGTCTGTGATGTAATGGCTATTGTTATAAATTGCTCGCTTATGCTAATGAAATGCAGGGAAGGAGCATCGCCGCCCCGAGTTGGGGGCGGGATCGTTATAATTTGGTCAGCATTGCTGACCGTTGCCTTGTTTTGCCACCGTGCGGTGGTTTGTTGCTTGCAGGTGCAGCTGGACTAAGCGGTCAATAGCGGGCTAAAGCCCTTTTTGCGAAGCCGGCCCTCGAAGGCCCAAATGTAAGTGTTTACTGTTTTATTCATGTATGACCGGCCTGCGTGCCGTGGTTTGTAAAACATGTAATATTCAAGTGAAACATTTTGTAAGGCCTTAAGGCTTGTTTTGGGTATTTTGTATAACATTCCTAATTTGTATTAGTGGACATTCGTTCTTCGATTCTGGGTTCTTGTGTACAACTTTTATAAAATGCTTCCGCTAGAATGCTCTGTGTAGGACGTTGAGATTGGTTGGATGGTTTCCATAAGTAACCACCCGGTCTGTCTGTGGTATATGGCGTCGGGCCCTGGCCGGACCTACTGCTATATGCTATGCGACGGATAGGGGGGTGTTACAATTTGGTATCAGACTACTGATTTTGGTCGGGCTTAAAGTGAATTCGTGGGCGAATTCTTTTTAAGGGGTGGTGAGCACATTGTGTGCGTCATCGTAATAACAGTCAAAAGAACCCATGAATGTCCACTTAGGAATGAAAATACTCGTGGTTGGGGAACCTGCGTGTTCCTATAATTGATGTTTGTAATTTTATTTGGTCGCTTAACGGTGTTTTGTACCACTATAGGTGACCAGAAGTGGTGTTGGGCCATCAGAACGCCAAGTTTCTGATGCTAGTAGTGCACCGGAAGTTGCTCCCGCAACACCTCTGTCGGCTGAGAATATTCGATTGGTGGCTGAAGCGGTGTTGGCCGTGATAAATGCGCAGCCTGCAAGGCAAGCGCAGCAGCCCGCTCCTGCGATGGAGCAAGAACCTCTTCAAGAGGCTGAGCCGAGGAGAGTGGAGCAAGTGGTTGTGGAACCGGTGGTGCCAAGGAGGGCAACCGAGAGCAGCTTAAGCATGTATGAGCTTTAACCCCCCGTTATTCTCGGGATTGGGAACCCCATCTCAGGCTGAAGACTGGCTCTCCAGGGTGAAGAGAGTCATGACAGCGACGGAGACGGAGGAGTGGCAAATGACCACCATCGCTACGTTCCTTCTGGACGGTGAAGCAAGGATGTGGTGGGAAGGATTGGAGCTGCATCATTTGAGAGGTAGACAACTGATAGACGTTCCGATGGAAGAGTTCTCTGGATTGTTCTTAGCAAGATACCTTCCTTCGACGCAGAAGATAGCGTTGGAGAACGAATTTCTGAAGTTGGTTCAGGGTGAGAAGAGCGTGGATGAATATCTCCATGAGTTCACTCGTTTGAGTCGTTATGCTAGCTCCACCATCATGGATGAGGAGCGCAAGACTAATCGCTTCTATGAAGGCCTGAGGGATGAGTTGAGATTATTACTTTTGGGGCTGATGACGCAGGGTTTCTTAACCTTGGTCAATACTGCCCGGTCCTTGGAGAAGGACATGAAGAGCGTGCAAGAGAAGAAAAGCTTGGGTGAGAAGAAATCTGAGTTCAGAGTGCCGACTACTTCAAAGTCCGGCTATCGGAGGTCTTTCAAGAAGCATAGGACTTCGGGTCCAGCTCCTTCTGGCGCTTCTGGGGCGACTACGGGTCGGACCCCGGGTGCGTGTTTTACATGTGGAAAGACGGGGCATTTCGCCCGTGATTGTTGGAGCGGGCGTCCTAAGTCGGAGAGAAGGCTGGGAGCTACTTATGAAGAGAAGGGAAAGGCGGTGGAGTCAACCGCATCCCACTATGCTCCGGCCCAACCAAGGGTGTACAATCTTGGCCAACAGGAGGCCATCAAACAAGCTGATGTGGTGACAGGTACGGTTTAATTTATAGCAAGTCAATTTCTTTGAATACTTGTTATGCACATGTTACCTTACCACTACTTGTTTAGGATTTGTATTGATTTGTGAAAATCCGGCACGAGCACTCTTCGATACGGGAGCTTCACACTCCTTCTTGTCCGAAGGATTTATATCACGCATCGGAGCCCCTACTTCGATGGCGAAGGATAAGTTGGATGTGTTGTTGCCCAATGGGTGTTCGATGCGAGCGGATAGGATCTGCGATGTTAAGATTCGTATTGGGGAGCAGGAGTTCGACCTGCGGGCGTCTTACTTTCGTTAGTGGAGTTCGACGTCATATTTGGCATGGACTGGCTCTCGGAGCAGCAGACCCATATAGATTGCGGTAGCAAGGAAGTCAAGCTGGGAGCAAGTCGTGAAACGACTTTTACGGGCTTAAAGGGGTCGAGCAAGACATTGATGTCTGCTCTTCAGGTGGTGAAGGCGGTTCGTGCTGGTGCAGAACTGTTCTTTACACTAGTGGAGGTTGCAAAGCCGAAGCCCGCGTTGGATTGTATTTCAGTGGTATTGGAATACCCTGATGTGTTCCCCGCGGATCTTCCTGGAGCCCCGCCTCAGCGGGAGATAGATTTTACGATCGAGCTAGTGCCAGGTGCAAAGCATGTGTCACGATCTCCTTATCGGCTAGCGCCTAAGGAAATGGCAGAGCTGAAAGTTCAACTGCAAGAGTTGTTGGAGCAAGGGTATGTGCGCCCGAGTTCTTCGCCTTGGAGCGCACCGGTCCTCTTTGTTAAGAAGAAGGACGGAAGCTTGAGGCTGTGTATTGATTATCGGGAGCTTAACAAGTTGACTGAGAAGAACAAGTACCCGATCCCCCGGATTGATGATCTATTTGATCAGTTAGTCGGGTCGACGGTGTACTCGAAGTTGGATCTCAAGGCTGGGTACTATCAGCTGCGAATAAGGGAGAGTGATATCCCGAAGACAGCGTTTAGTACGAGATACGAGAATTATGAGTTTACAGTCATGCCGTTTGGGCTGACAAATGCGCCGTCAGTGTTCATGGATTTGATGAACAGGACTTTCAGGGAGTACTTGGACCATTTCGTGATCGTCTTCATCGACGATATTTTGGTGTACTCGCAAAGTGAGGAAGATCACTTCAAGCATCTTCATTTGGTGTTGGAGACGCTAAGGAGAAATCAGTTGTATGCCAAGTTCTTGAAGTGCGAGTTTTGGCTATCCTCAGTGGCGTTCCTCGAGCATATAGTGAGTGGAGAGGGAATTGCTGTGGATCCGGCGAAGATTGTTGCGATACGGGAGTGGCCTGAGCTTGCTACTGTAGCGGAAGTCCGGAGTTTTCTGGGGCTTGCCGGCTATTATAGGCGCTTCGTAGAGAACTTCTCGCGGATAGCGTTACCTCTCACTACTTTGACGAGGAAGGAACATAAGTTCGTTTGGACGCCGGAGTACGCGCGAGCTTTTGAGGAGTTGAAGTGTCGGTTGACCACGGCGCCTGTGCTGAGTTCGCCATGTGGAACCGAAGGCTATGAGATTTATAGTGATGCTTCGGGCAGTGGTTTGGGTTGCGTGCTACTGCAGCACGGAAGCGTGATAGCTTATGGCTCGAGACAGCTAAAAGTGCACGAGAGGAATTATCCGGTCCATGACTTGGAGTTAGCGGCCGTGATTTTTGCTTTGAAGCTGTGGAGGCACTATTTGTACGGTGTGAAGATTGATATCTACACCGATCACAAGAGCCTGAAGTATCTTATTGATCAAAAGGATCTGAATATGCGGCAGCGTAGATGGATTGAGTTCCTGGGGGACTATACATTCAAGATCCACTACGTGCCTGGCAAAGGGAATGCGGTTGCGGACGCGCTGAGTCGCCGAGCCCCAGCTCAAGCCAATTGGCTATCGGTGCATGATGAGCGGTTGGTGCGAGAGTTGGAGGCGTTGGAGATTATTTGTGTGGACAGACAATCAAGTACTGAAGCAGTTCTGAATTGGACTGAAGTCCAATATGACCTGGCTGATCGGATTCAGCAGGCTTTGGATATGGATGCTCATATGAAGCAGTTCATGATAGAGGCTCTGGATGGGTCAAATTCCCAATTCGTCGTGGAGGACGGATTGCTGTGGAAAGACGGCCGTCTGTGCGTCACAAGCATGGGCAATTTACGGGAGGAGTTGTTGTACGAGGCACACCATACCAAGTACTCGATTCACCCGGGGAGCACGGAGATGTATCGTGATGTGAAGAAACTGTTTTGGTGGCCGGGTTTAAAGAAGGATGTGGCGCTATACGTAGCGAAGTGCCAAACCTGCGCCTTGGTAAAGGCGGAGTGCCAAAAGTCGGGAGGATTTCTTAAGTCCTTGCCTATTCCGGAGTGGAAATTCGACGACATCTCTATGGACTTTGTGCACGGTTTGCCAAGGTCGCAAAAGGGGAACGACGCCATTTGGGTGGTTGTTGATCGATTAACGAAGGTGTCGCATTTTATTCCGCATAGGAAGGATGATCCGGTGGAGAAGCTGGCAAAGCTTTATGTGGATAACATAGTACAGCTTCATGGTGTGCCCCGCAGCATCGTGAGTGACCGAGATGGGCGGTTCACGTCCAATGATTGGAGGCTTGTGCAGCAAATGTTGGGAACAAAGCTGAAATTTAGCACAGCCTTCCATCCACAAACGGATGGGCAGACCGAGAGGGTCAATAGAACCATGGAAGACATGCTTCGCATGTGTGTATTGGATTTTGGAAAGCAATGGGACGACCACCTATATTTGGTGGAGTTCGCATACAACAACAGCTACCAAGCGAGTATTTAGATGGCGCCTTTTGAGGCCCTATATGGTAGGAAGTGTCGCACGCCGTTGTCTTGGTTAGAAACGGGTGAGTCAAAGTTGTATAAGCGATCGGAAGTGGAGGATGCTACTTCTTTGGTGAGAACCATTCGGGAGAGGTTGCTTATCGCTCAGGACCGGCAAGCAAAGTACTATAATGCCAAGCACAGGAATGTGAAGTTCGCTGTGGGTGATTATGTATACCTAAAGATCAAGTCGTTCAAGGGTGTCTCGCAGGTGCGACGATTGAAAAAGCTAAGACCGAGGTACCTTGGACCGTTCGAGGTTCTGGAGCGAGTTGGTGAAGCGGCCTATCAGTTGAAGCTTTCAGTGGAGCTTAGTGGTTTACATGATGTATTCCATATTTCGGTGCTTCGGAAGGCGGTGCAAGAGCCTACGCAAGTGATCGCGGTTGATCAAGTGCCGGTGGATAGTGGGCTAACGACAAAGGTCAAGCCCGTGCGGATTGAGGACTCGGAGGTCAAGCGTCTACGCAATAAAGAGATCAGGATGGTCAAGGTCCGGTGGGACAATTGCGGTCGTGAGGAGCTCTCTTGGGAGCGAGAGCAGACTATGCTTGACGAGTATCCGGAGTTGTTCCGCTCAGGTACAAATTTTGGTTTTGTACATGTCTTTCCTTTATGTAATTTCGTGGACGAAATTCTTTTAAGAGGGGTAGAGTTGTAACGCCCCGAAACTCAAAGGGAGCAAAGGGGGACGTTTTGGGCCAGTTTGGGTTCTGGCTGCAGGCACACGGCCTGGGACACGGGCGTGTCCCAGGGCGTGTCAAGCCTATGTCGACACTTAGCCGCGGAGTCGACGAGATTCTCTCGACGATTCGTCGAGACAAGGCACACGGCCTGCGACATGGGCGTGTCGCAGGGCATGTCGACCTGTCTCGACGATCGTCCCGGGGAGTCGACGAGATTGTCTCGACGATCGTCGAGACAAGCCACACGGCCTAGGACACGGGCGTGTCCAAGGCCGTGTCATTAGGTCGACGATCTTCGCTCGACGAAGTGTCGAGTGTCGAAACCGTGTACACGGCTTGGAGCCCAGGCGTGTCAAGGTGACACGGGTAGGGACACGGGCGTGTCCTAGAACCCGTGCAGTGCTCGGGTTGATTTTGGGGGAAAAATCATGGGGTACACGGCCGGCCACACGGCCGTGTCCGGTGGAACACGGGCGTGTCAGCTCGAACACGGGCGTGTTCGATACCCGTGTGAGGTTCCAGGTGATTCGATTTTGACGGCGAATGAGGCACACGGCCCTGGACACGGGCGTGTGCCAGGTCGTGTTCGGTCCAGATTGGGCATTTCAGCCCCGAATCAAAGCCGTTCGTTTCCTTGTTTTGAGATCCAACGGCTGGGGGATGTTCCTGAAGGGATATACCCGTGAATGGACTTGGAAAACCCTCACTTTTCTTAAGTGTTCTCTTTCTAAATCCTTGGAGAGAGAGGAGAGCCAAGGGAAGAAGAAGGAGCTAGATCCCGCCATTGGAGGAGCTTCAGAGCTCCGAATCACGAGCCGACTCCGGATCCACGGAGGCAACGCTAGTGCGGTGGTTTTCATCCGATTACTTTTCAATGGCGCCAAAGAGGAACGCAAGGGTAACGATCCTCATCTTGAGCAGGAATAGCTCTCTTTCTTTGCATAGGAAGCCCGCTCTCGCGAGTTTGTGGAGAGTTGTAGGCGTTCCTTCGAGTAGATATGTGAAGTCCCCGTTGTTTAGAGTCCGTAAGCGAGAACGGACATAGGCATGATGTGTGAAGCCTACCCGGACATGTTGGTCTGGATTGGTGATGTTGCATTGCATAATGCCGGAGAAGACTCTGTGCTATTGGTTGTTTTTCGGGTTTTCTACGCGGTAGATTGCAGCAGGGAGCCTTGGGAACTAACCCAAAGGTGCACCCGGAAAACTGGTCGGATACGAGATCTTGCCAACTTGGTGGCCTGAGAGCCAACTTGAACATAACCGGGTTATGTGACTTGTGATGGAAATGAGACTCGGTGGAAGTTTGACCCACGCAAATGGCTTAAATTGTCATTGCGATGTGAGCACGGATTAGATGGAACCGTACCCGTTCTATGTCGTTCGGTTAAAGAGACCTAAAGGCACGTGGCACTTACCGTTGGCATAGATTAGGGTCTTCGGCGGTCAATGACTTAAATTGTCGTGACCCAGGTCAAGAAGACAGATTGCTCATAGGTTTGGCCGTCTAAGTGGCGGTGGTGAGTCCGGAATGTCTATGGCTTTAATTGACGTGACATCGACCGGTTCACCGAGAATGTGCCCTGAGTGCACGGGGCGTGTGGCCGAGCGAGCCAACGTCTGTGATGTAATGGCTATTATTATAAATTGCTCGCTTATGCTAATGAAATGCAGGGAAGGAGCATCGCCGCCCCGAGTTGGGGGCGGGATCGTTATAATTTGGTCAGCATTGCTGACCGTTGCCTTGTTTTGCCACCGTGCGGTGGTTTGTTGCTTGCAGGTGCAGCTGGACCAAGCGGTCAATAGCGGGCTAAAGCCCTTTTTGCGAAGCCGGCCCTTGAAGGCTCAAATGGAAGTGTTTACTGTTTTATTCATGTATGACCGGCCTGCGTGCCGTGGTTTGTAAAACATGTAATATTCAAGTGAAACATTTTGTAAGGCCTTAAGGCTTGTTTTGGGTATTTTGTATAACATTCCTAATTTGTATTAGTGGACATTCGTGCTTCGATTCTGGGTTCTTGTGTATAATTTTTATAAACTGCTTCCGCTAGAATGCTCTGTGTAGGACGTTGAGATTGGTTGGATGGTTTCCATAAGTAACCACCCGGTCTGTCTGTGGTATATGGCGTCGGGCCCCGGCCGGACCTACTGCTATATGCTATGCGACGGATAGGGGGTGTTACAATTTGGTATTAGACTACTGGTTTTGGTCGGGCTTAAAGTGAATTCGTGGGCGAATTCTTTTTAAGGGGTGGTGAGCACATTGTGTGCGTCGTCGTAATAACAGTCAAAAGAACCCATGAATGTCCACTTAGGAATGAAAATACTCGTGGTTGGGGAACCTGCGTGTTCCTATAATTGCTGTTTGCAATTTTATTTGGTCGCTTAACAGTGTTTTGTACCACTATAGGTGACCAGAAGTGGTGTTGGGCCATCAGAAAGCCGAGTTTCTGAGGCTAGTAGTGCACCGAAAGTTGCTCCCGCAACACCTCTGTCGGCTGAGAATATTCGATTGGTGGCTGAAGCGGTGTTGGCCGTGATAAATGCGCAGCCTGCAAGGCAAGCGCAGCAGCCCGCTCCTGCGATGGAGCAAGAACCTCTTCAAGAGGCTGAGCCGAGGAGAGTGGAGCAAGTGGTTGTGGAACCGGTGGTGCCAAGGAGGGCAACCGAGAGGCAGCTTAAGCATGTAATGAGCTTTAACCCTCCGTTATTCTCGGGGTTGGGAACCCCATCTCAGGCTGAAGACTGGCTCTCTAGGGTGAAGAGAGTCATGACAACGACGGAGACGGAGGAGTGGCAAATGACCACCATCGCTACGTTCCTTCTGGACGGTGAAGCAAGGATGTGGTGGGAAGGATTGGAGCTGCATCATTTGAGAGGTAGACAACTGATAGACGTTCCGATGGAAGAGTTCTCGGGATTGTTCTTAGCAAGATACCTTCCTTCGACGCAGAAGATAGCGTTGGAGAACGAATTTCTGAAGTTGGTTCAGGGTGAGAAGAGCGTGGATGAATATCTCCATGAGTTCACTCGTTTGAGTCGTTATGCTAGCTCCACCATCATGGATGAGGAGCGCAAGACTAATCGCTTCTATGAAGGCCTGAGGGATGAGTTGAGATTATTACTTTTGGGGCTGATGATGCAGGGTTTCTTAACCTTGGTCAATACTGCCCGGTCCTTGGAGAAGGACATGAAGAGCGTGCAAGCGAAGAAAAGCTTGGGTGAGAAGAAATCTGAGTTCAGAGTGCCGACTACTTCAAAGTCCGGCTATCGGAGGTCTTTCAAGAAGCATAGGACTTCGGGTCCAGCTCCTTCTGGCGCTTCTGGGGCGACTACGGGTCGGACCCCGGGTGCGTGTTTTACATGTGGAAAGACGGGGCATTTCGCCCGTGATTGTCGGAGCGGACGTCCTAAGTCCGAGAGAAGGCTGAGAGCTACTTATGAAGATAAGGGAAAGGCGGTGGAGTCAACCGCATCCCACTATGCTCCGGCCCAACCAAGGGTGTACAATCTTGGCCAACAGGAGGCCATCAAACAAGCTGATGTGGTGACAGGTACGGTTTAATTTATAGCAAGTCAATTTCTTTGAATACTTGTTATGCACATGTTACCTTACCACTACTTGTTTAGGATTTGTATTGATTTGTGAAAATCCGGCACGAGCACTCTTCGATACGGGAGCTTCACACCCCTTCTTGTCCGAAGGATTTATATCACGCATCGGAGCCCCTACTTCGATGGCGAAGGATAAGTTGGATGTGTTGTTGCCCAATGGGTGTTCGATGCGAGCGGATAGGATCTGCGATGTTAAGATTCGTATTGGGGAGCAGGAGTTCGACCTGCGGGCGTCTTTACTTTCGTTAGTGGAGTTCGACGTCATATTTGGCATGGACTGGCTCTCGGAGCAGCAGGCCCATATAGATTGCGGTAGCAAGGAAGTCAAGCTGGGAGCAAGTCGTGAAACGACTTTTACGGGCTTAAAGGGGTCGAGCAAGACATTGATGTCTGCTCTTCAGGTGGTGAAGGCGGTTCGTGCTGGTGCAGAACTATTCTTTACACTAGTGGAGGTTGCAAAGCCGAAGCCCGCGTTGGATTGTATTTCAGTGGTATTGGAATACCCTGATGTGTTCCCCGCGGATATTCCTGGAGCCCCGCCTCAGCGGGAGATAGATTTTACGATCGAGCTAGTGCTAGGTGCAAAGCCTGTGTCACGATCTCCTTATCGGCTAGCGCCTAAGGAAATGGCAGAGCTGAAAGTTCAACTGCAAGAGTTGTTGGAGCAAGGGTATGTGCGCCCGAGTTCTTCGCCTTGGAGCGCACCGGTCCTCTTTGTTAAGAAGAAGGACGGAAGCTTGAGGCTGTGTATTGATTATCGGGAGCTTAACAAGTTGACTGAGAAGAACAAGTACCCGATCCCCTGGATTGATGATCTATTTGATCAGTTAGTCGGGTCGACGGTGTACTCGAAGTTGGATCTCAAGGCTGGGTATTATCAGCTGCGAATAAGGGAGAGTGATATCCCGAAGACAGCGTTTAGTACGAGATACGGGCATTATGAGTTTACAGTCATGCCGTTTGGGCTGACAAATGCGCCGTCAGTGTTCATGGATTTGATGAACAGGACTTTCAGGGAGTACTTGGACCATTTCGTGATCGTCTTCATCGACGATATTTTGGTGTACTCGCAAAGTGAGGAAGATCACTTCAAGCATCTTCATTTGGTGTTGGAGACGCTAAGGAGAAATCAGTTGTATGCCAAGTTCTCGAAGTGCGAGTTTTGGTTATCCTCAGTGGCGTTCCTCGGGCATATAGTGAGTGGAGAGGGTATTGCTGTGGATCCGGCGAAGATTGTTGCGATACGGGAGTGGCCTGAGCTTGCTACTGTAGCGGAAGTCCGGAGTTTTCTGGGGCTTGCCGGCTATTATAGGCGCTTCGTAGAGAACTTCTCGCGGATAGCGTTACCTCTCACTACTTTGACGAGGAAGGAACATAAGTTTGTTTGGACGCCGGAGTGCGCGCGAGCTTTTGAGGAGTTGAAGTGTCGGTTGACCACGGCGCCTGTGCTGAGTTCGCCATGTGGAACCGAAGGCTATGAGATTTATAGTGATGCTTCGGGCAGTGGTTTGGGTTGCGTTCTACTGCAGCACGGAAGCGTGATAGCTTATGGCTCGAGACAGCCAAAAGTGCACGAGAGGAATTATTCGGTCCATGACTTGGAGTTAGCGGCCGTGATTTTTGCTTTGAAGCTGTGGAGGCACTATTTGTACGGTGTGAAGATTGATATCTACACCGATCACAAGAGCCTGAAGTATTTTATTGATCAGAAGGATCTGAATATGCGGCAGCGTAGATGGATTGAGTTCCCGGGGGACTATACATTCAAGATCCACTACGTGCCTGGCAAAGAGAATGCGGTTGCGGACGCGCTGAGTCGCCGAGCCCCAGCTCAAGCCAATTGGCTATCGGTGCATGATGAGCGGTTGGTGCGAGAGTTGGAGGCGTTGGAGATTATTTGTGTGGACAGACAATCAAGTACTGAAGCAGTTCTGAATTGGACTGAAGTCCAATATGACCTGGCTGATCGGATTCGGCAGTCTTTGGATATGGATGCTCATATGAAGCAGTTCATGATAGAGGCTCTGGATGGGTCAAATTCCCAATTCGTCGTGGAGGACGGATTGCTGTGGAAAGACGGCCGTCTGTACGTCCCAAGCGTGGGCAATTTACGGGTGGAGTTGTTGTACGAGGCACACCATACCAAGTACTCGATTCACCCGGGGAGCACGAAGATGTATCGTGATGTGAAGAAACTGTTTTGGTGGCCGGGTTTAAAGAAGGATGTGGCGCTATACGTAGCGAAGTGCCAAACCTGCGCCTTGGTAAAGGCGGAGTGCCAAAAGACGGGAGGAATTCTTAAGTCCTTGCCTATTCCGGAGTGGAAATTCGACGACATCTCTATGGACTTTGTGCACGGTTTGCCAAGGTCGCAAAAGGGGAACGATGCCATTTGGGTGGTTGTTGACCGATTAACGAAGGTGTCGCATTTTATTCCGCATAGGAAGGATGATCCGGTGGAGAAGCTGGCAAAGCTTTATGTGGATAACATAGTACGGCTTCATGGTGTGCCCCGCAGCATCGTGAGTGACCGAGATGGGCGGTTCACGTCCAATGATTGGAGGCTTGTGCAGCAAATGTTGGGAACAAAGCTGAAATTTAGCACAGCCTTCCATCCACAAACGGATGGGCAGACCGAGAGGGTCAATAGAACCATGGAAGACATGCTTCGCATGTGTGTCTTGGATTTTGGAAAGCAATGGGAAGACCACCTATATTTGGTGGAGTTCGCATACAACAACAGCTACCAAACAAGTATTCAGATGGCGCCTTTTGAGGCCCTATATGGTAGGAAGTGTCGCACGCCGTTGTCTTGGTTAGAAACGGGTGAGTCAAAGTTGTATAAGCGATCGGAAGTGGAGGATGCTACTTCTTTGGTGAGAACCATTCGGGAGAGGTTGCTTATCGCTCAGGACCGGCAAGCAAAGTACTATAATGCCAAGCACAGGAATGTGGAGTTCGCTGTGGGCGATTATGTATACCTAAAGATCAAGCCGTTCAAGGGTGTCTCGCGGGTGCGACGATTGAAAAAGCTAAGCCCGAGGTACCTTGGACCGTTCGAGGTTCTGGAGCGAGTTGGTGAAGCGGCCTATCAGTTGAAGCTTTCAGTGGAGCTTAGTGGTTTACATGATGTATTCCATATTTCGGTGCTTCGGAAGGCGGTGCAAGAGCCTACGCAAGTGATCGCGGTTGATCAAGTGCCGGTGGATAGTGGGCTAACGACAAAGGTCAAGCCCGTGTGGATTGAGGACTCGGAGGTCATGCGTCTACGCAATAAAGAGATCAGTATGGTCAAGGTCCGGTGGGACAATTGCGGTCGTGAGGAGCTCTCTTGGGAGCGAGAGCAGACTATGCTTGACGAGTATCCGGAGTTTTTCCGCTCAGGTACAAATTTTGGTTTTGTACATGTCTTTCCTTTATGTAATTTCGTGGACGAAATTCTTTTAAGAGGGGTAGAGTTGTAACGCCCTGAAACTCAAAGGGAGCAAAGGGGGACGTTTTGGGCCAGTTTGGGTTCTGGCTGCAGGCACACGGCCTGAGACACGGGCGTGTCAAGCCTGTGTCGACACTTAGCCGCGGAGTCGACGAGATTCTCTCGACGATTCGTCGAGACAAGGCACACGGCCTGCGACACGGGCGTGTCGCAGGGCGTGTCGACCTGTCTCGACGATCGTCCCGGGGAGTCGACGAGATTGTCTCGACGATCGTCGAGACAAGCCACACGGCCTAGGACACGGGCGTGTCCAAGGCCGTGTCATTAGGTCGACGATCTTCGCTCGACGAAGTGTCGAGTGTCGAAACCGTGTACACGGCTTGGAGCCCAGGCGTGTCAAGGTGACACGGGTAGGGACACGGGCGTATCCTAGAACCCGTGCAGTGCTCGGGTTGATTTTGGGGAAAAATCATGGGGTACACGGCCGGCCACACGGCCGTGTCCGGTGGAACACGGGCGTGTCAGCTCGAACACGGGCGTGTTCGATACCCCTGTGAGGTTCCAGGTGATTCAATTTTGACGGTGAATGAGGCACACGGCCCTGGACACGGGCGTGTGCCAGGCCGTGTTCGGTCCAGATTGGGCATTTCAGCCCCGAATCAAAGCCGTTCGTTTCCTTGTTTTGAGATCCAACGGCTGGGGGATGTTCCTGAAGGGATATACCCGTGAATGGACTTGGAAAACCCTCACTTTTCTTAAGTGTTCTCTTTCTAAATCCTTGGAGAGAGAGGAGAGCCAAGGGAAGAAGAAGGAGCTAGATCCCGCCATTGGAGGAGCTTCGGAGCTCCAAATCGCGAGCCGACTCCGGATCCACGGAGGCAACGCTAGTGCGGTGGTTTTCATCCGATTACTTTTCAATGGCGCCAAAGAGGAACGCAAGGGTAACGATCCTCATCTTGAGCATGCATAGCTCTCTTTCTTTGCATAGGAAGCCCGCTCTCGCGAGTTTGCGGAGAGTTGGAGGCGTTCCTTCGGGTAGATATGTGAAGTCCCCGTTGTTTAGAGTCCGTAAGCGAGAACGGACATAGGCATGATGTGTGAAGCCTACCCGGACATGTTGGTCTGGATCGGTGATGTTGCATTGCATAATGCCGGAGAAGACTCCGTGCTATTGGTTGTTTTTCGGGTTTTCTACGCGGTAGATTGCAGCAGGGAGCCTTGGGGACTAACCCAAAGGTGCACCCGGAAAACTGGGCGGATACGAGATCTTGAGAACTTGGTGGCCTGAGAGCCAACTTGAACATAACCGGGTTATGTGACTTGTGATGGAAATGAGACTCGGTGGAAGTTTGACCCGCGCAAATGGCTTAAATTGCCGTTGCGATGTGAGCACGGGTTAGATGAAACCGTACCCGTTCTATGTCGTTCGGTTAAAGAGACCTAAATGCACGTGGCACTTACCGTTGGCATAGATTAGGGTCTTCGGCGGTCAATGGCTTAAATTGTCGTGACCCAGGCCAAGAACACAGATTGCTCATAGGTTTGGCCGTCTAAGTGGCGGTGATGAGTCCGGAATGTCTATGGCTTTAATTGACGTGACATCGACCGGTTCACCGAGAATGTGCCCTGAGTGCACGGGGCGTGTGGCCGAGCGAGCCAACGTCTGTGATGTAATGGCTATTGTTATAAATTGCTCGCTTATGCTAATGAAATGCAGGGAAGGAGCATCGCCGCCCCGAGTTGGGGGTGGGATCGTTATAATTTGGTCAGCATTGCTGACCGTTGCCTTGTTTTGTCACCGTGCGGTGGTTTGTTGCTTGCAGGTGCAGCTGGACCAAGCAGTCAATAGCGGGCTAAAGCCCTTTTTGCGAAGCCGGCCCTCGAAGGCCCAAATGGAAGTGTTTACTGTTTTATTCATGTATGACCGGCCTGCGTGTCGTGGTTTGTAAAACATGTAATATTCAAGTGAAACATTTTGTAAGGCCTTAAAGCTTGTTTTGGGTATTTTGTATAACATTCCTAATTTGTATTAGTGGACATTCGTGCTTCGATTCTGGGTTCTTGTGTACAACCTTTATAAACTGCTTCCGCTAGAATGCTCTGTGTAGGACGTTGAGATTGGTTGGATGGTTTCCATAAGTAACCACCCGGTCTGTATGTGGTATATGGCGTCGGGCCCCGGCCGGACCTACTGCTATATGCTATGCGACGGATATGGGGTGTTACATACTTCAGGTTATGTGTTCACTTGCGGTTCAGCTAGCATCTCGTGGTGTAGCAAGAAGCAGGACTCGGTGTCGGTTTCAACCACGGAGGCGGAGTATAAGGCTTCGGCCTTGGCTGCTCGGGAAGCCGTTTGGTTGAGGAGGCTTATAGAGGATGTTCATGAAGAAGTGCAAGGGCCTACTTTACTCTGGGGTGACAATGAGAGTGCTCTCAAGCTGGTAAACAATCCAGTGTGTCACGCCAGGACCAAGCATATAGAGATTGATCACCATTTCATTAGGGAGAAGGTGTTGGAAGGATCTCTGCTGGTCGGGCATGTTCGGAGTGAAGATAATCTTGCTGACATCTTCACGAAGCCACTGTCGAAGGGGCCCTTTGAACGCTTGCGCAGCTTGCTGGGCTTGGTCACCACTTCTCACTTCAAGGGGGAGTGTTGAAATTTGTGAAGTGGAAGTGGTTGACGGGACAGGCCGGGCGGCCTGAGCGGACAGCATTGGCGGACTAGGCGGACTGGGCGGACTGTGATGTGCGGCCTGGTGGAAAGTCTGGTGAAAGCCGGCTGTCTTCTGAGCGGGCATGGAGTCCGCGGACTATGCAGCCTGGTATCTGCGGATAGAGAGGCTTGCGGACTGGTGCATTGCTCAGTGGCCGTGGTGCAAGGTTGTGCTGTTAGGCGGGTTGGCTTGTGTCCGCGGGAAGCTTGCGTACTGATGTGTCCGCGGTATTGGCTGTTGCGGACTGAGCTTAGAGCTTGGCTGAGGCCTTGTCGAGCTCTGGTGGTACAGCAGGTGCTTTGCTGTGGAGGTCTTTGGCGGATTGTGTTTTGGAGTCCGGGAGATGGCTGCTGCGCTGGACAGGAGTGCGAGGAGCTCGCGGACTGATGGCGGTCAGTGCTAGGGTGTTTGGCGGACGGGAGTTTGTGTCTGCCATGCTCGCATTGGCCTTTGATGGTTTTGGACTTGGTCACACTTTGTGTCAAGGCCATGGTGTCCGCGGTATCCGCCAAGTCCGCTGTGATCGGGCGGACTGTTGCTAGTTGCTTTTGGTCGTGGACTTGTGGCGGATTGAGTTGTGAGTCTTGCGGACTGCCTCGGGTTGGTGCGGACAGCCATTGAAGGGGGATTGCTGTCCTGCAGTGGTTGGAGCTTTGCGGGCTGATGCCTTGTCCGCATAGCTTGGGCGGACTGGAGAGGGTTCTCCAATGGTTGCCTTGCTCCTGGCGGTTTTCCTTGGTAACCGGCTAAGTTCTTGCGGACTCAGCGGACGGTGTTTTGCGATCGCGCGGGCTGGGGCGGTGTCTCTATCTCTAGGGCGGTGACCACACTCCTCACCTCGCCTATAAATAGGACCCCCCGGGCAGGTCTACAGTAACCTAAGTAACTTGAGTGAACAGTAAGTTGGGTTGTGCAAGGAGCTGCGGTCTCTGTTTGTCAGTCTGCGCGGATTGTTTCAGTGCTGACGTTTGCTGTGTGCAGGTCGCGCGGTTTGCTTCAAGGAGCCAGGAGTTTGGCTGTGACTTCGGTCAAGTACTTGGAAGCGTGCGGTCTCTGCGGACTCAGTAGGAGGTCGCTCTGCGGCTTGTCAGTTCTGTTTCATCTTTGCCAGCTTCAATAACCTGTTCGCCGGCTTCAGGCGGGTAGGGGGTGTTCCTCAGTTCAGGTTCGGTAGGAGACGAATAACGGTGTATCCGCGCGGCCTCGCGGCTTCGGCGGACTCCGCGGCTATTCGGCGGATTGCATCTTAGTTCGGGCGACTTCGGCGACCTCGGCGACCTCGGCGGTCTCGGCGGACTCTGGTTCTGTCCGTTCGGCTTGTTTTTTGGTGCTTTTTGTTTACAGCTGTTATACTAGCGAAATCATGTCTCGCTATGTATGCCTCGTGATGTAAAGAAGTGAATGAATAATAGACCTGCTTGTGCTTCCATTGTTTGTTGGGATTAACCCTTATTCCTTGGTTTTCCGCTGGTTCAACGTGAGAACTGGGTAGTTCCGAAGATATTAATTTGGCGTTTGGGCTATCTTGCTGACCACGTTGAGAAAATTTAACAGTTTTGACTTGGTCACGGTGCTATGACAAATCTGGATGGTTGCCTAGTTCGCCGGGACCGTCTGGTTGTGCGGCCTGCTTCTGGTGTTCGAAGAGATTGGTAGTTCGACTAGGCACGAATATGGCTTTAGTCGTGGGTTGCAGTGTGCGTGAACTGGAAGCGGAGACAGTAGAACAACGCGGTCTTGTGTCTGAGTCTGGCAGTCCGTCATAAGTGTGGTAATGTATCAGGATGCGTGGCTCGATTGCTAAGTCCACGCGGACTGGTGTTGTTGACCGCTCGACATGGAGGACTGATTGTTCTTTCCGTCTCTGCAGATAGATATTTAATTGTGGCGGACTGACGCTGGTATCTACACTTGTGCGGATATGTGGTGCTAGCTGCAGGATGATGGACAGTTATTCTATCGTTATGGGCGGTAATCACACTCCCTCTATCTCCTATAAATAGGAGTCCCCATTTTGTCATATACAGCGAGAACAATCAGATCTCAGCTCGCGTTTTGATCTTGCAGTTAAAATTTTCTAACCGGAGCGACCAAGTGAAGTTGACTTGTCTGTGCAGGCTATGCAGCTAGCACTGGGCAATTAGGCAACTAGTTGGAAGGCTTGGTGTGGAACAATTTGCGATTACAGTCAGTGGTATACAGCAGGTCGCGGTCTCAGCGGCTTGAAGTCACTCCCTCTGAGTTGCGGTTAGCTCGAGCAGTTCCCCCGATCTATAAGCTGGTTCTCTTCAATTCATCAACGTTCAATAAAGGCAGTCCGCACGACTTGGTTGCAGTTGGCGACTTTGCTATTTCGCTGGACAGGGCTTGCGGTTTCAGTCTCCAGACTGCGCAGTTTCTTCTTGCTTGTAATTTTTTCTGTTTCCGTCAGGTACATTGCAAAATCATGTCTCGCAATGTATGTCTCGACTTGTAAAGAAGTTGTTGATTATTCTAAGTTTGAGATTCTTGGGCTTCTATTGTTGTTAATTTCCACTTGACGTGGTTGTGGTTGAGTGTTCCTGCGACCTTTCTCGGCCTCCATCATAAAATTTTTCAGGGTAGGGCGGCTGGATATGATGAGCTTACAATGGAAAACATAATGTAAGAATACAGACAACAGAATTGTCGTCTTAGGATTTCATGGAATCGGCACTACGGGAGGTCACCGGATACGAAGAGAGCTGCTAAATACCAGCCTCTCCCTTTTATTTATAACACGACAGGCTCAGCACAATAATCTTGAACAACAATAATCCGAACGTGAAGTTGAACTTGAATCGTCCAGATGATGACGATCCGATTAATGTCTCCCGCGAGAATAGATGCATGCGGGCCTCATGATGCAATGGCCCGTGCTTGAAGTATGATCCATCATCATTACCATTATCTAGCCTTCCATTACTTTGATTGTCACTTCTCCCAAAGAAGCCTAGAGATCATTCAAAGCAAATGCTCGTAGAAGGCAGGTCTGTGCAGAGTCGGGAGGGTTATGGAGTTGGCCGTGTGCATAATGTTGGTAAAAAGCAAGTTCAAAGTATAAAAAGGGCGGAGAATATGAGAGAAAATTTTACTTGTATTACTTGATTAATACTTGGTTACATGGATGTCGTATTTATACTAATAATAGAAACTTCTTGAAGCTTTGAGATAACTAAGTGTTAATGATATGCATAATACAAAGAGGTTTTACATTAATGAATTTAAATTCTGGCTGCTCCTCTTATTTTAATGTGGCACGGGTTTCCTTGCCTGCTATCCCCTCTAAAGCTGTGTTGTAGTTGACTCCGAGCTCTTCTCTTAGGGCGATGATTCGATATCGCGACAGTGGCTTGGTCATGATGTCAACGATCTGATCTCACGTAGGGCAAAACACTAGCTTGACCTGCTTTTTCTCTGCAACTTCTCTGATTAAATGGTAATGTATCACAATATGTTTGCTTTGACTATGGTAGCTCGAATTTTTAGACGGCGCGATGACAGATGTATTATCACAGTGAAGTTTTACTCCTCTCTTCTTCTGGTTCATGCGTTCAGCATCTTCCCATCTGAATTCCTGTATGATTTTCTGGAGCCAAATGACATCTCAAGTAGCAGTATTCAGAGCCATCAGCTCGACTTTTGTGGTTGAGAGGGCTATTGATTGTTGTTTGCGAGAGCTCCAAGAAATTGAATCAGGCCATAATATTTACTGTGTTTTCAATATCTGGCCTTGAATTTGTTAGATATATAAGTGATCATATCATGCTTCGGGATGCTTCCTTATCTACCACTTCATCTTCTCTACCAATTTCTGAACTCAATTTCTCTGAAGTAGACATTGGTGTGAGTGTTGGATTGCATTCCTCTTGCGATATTTCTTTAACAATGCATGTATATAGAGTTCTCGTGTCAAGAGCAAGCCGCTCACAAGGTATTTGATCTGGAATCCAAGAAAGAACTTGAGTATTCCCAGATCAGTCATTTCATATTATGCTTTTATCTTTTCGCTGAAATCCTTAATCAGGTCTGAATTGCTCCCAGTGATGATTAAGGCTCCGTTTGGGAGGACTTATTTTCACCGGTCAAGCGGTCACGACCGCACTAAACAAATCTTAATTAAGGCCAGATTCATGCGGTCGTAACCGCTTGACCGGTGAAAATAAGTCCTCCCAAACGGAGCCTAAATCATCCACATACAAGCTTTCGAGAATTTGAACTTTGTTTTGAGTTTTAATATAAAGAGTGAGCTCATAGAGGCTACGAGTGAAACCTTGTTGCAACTGGTAGGAGTTGATATTATCCCTCCAAGCCTGCGACGCTTGTTTCAATCCGTAGTGAGTTTTGTGTGGCCAGTAGACTTTTTGTTCTTCCCCTTTAATTTCAAAACCTTGTGGCCGTGCAACATAAACCCCCTCTTGTAAGTCACCATTCCGAAAAGCTGATTTTAGGTCAAGATGAAAGAATGGGCAGCTTTTCTGTGTGACAACAACAAGGAGAACGTGGATTGTTGTTATCCTTGCAACAACTGCAAGGTTTCATCATAATCTGATCTATATTTTTGGGAAAAACGTTGGGCAGCTAGGCGAGTTTTGTATTTGAGAGTGTTACCATGCTTATCTTGTTTTACTTTGAATATCCATTTTAGCCCAACTATTATTCTGTTTGGCTGTGAATCAACAAGTGACCATGTTCAATTTCTGTTTATTGCATTTATTTCCTCATTCATTGCTTCTCTCCATCTTGCATCATCAGCAGCTTCATGGTGGGATGTGGGAGTTGTGACTAGAAGAACTGCTTCTGTCTCCCTGTAAATATCCTGAAGTGATCTCATCTTAATGGGTTGTGAGGAATCTGGATCAGCTTCTTTGTCAACAACAGCTGGATTGTTGTCATTGATCTAGAAGGAGCTTGGACTTGTGTTCAGTTCAACCGGCAATGGACCAACTTGATGCACTTGATCCAAGTTTGAGCCCCACTGGCATGATTCATCTTCATGAAAGGTGCAATCGCTGGATATAATGAGCCTCTTGGAAATAGGCTCAAGCAATCTGTAGGACTTACTGTTGTTGTAGCCCCACATGACGCACTCGATTCTTGTGTCTTCTAGCTTGTCCCTCTACTCCTTGTGCTTATGTGCATATGCAATGCACCCGAATACTCTCAAGTGAGATACAGTGGGCTTATCATTCAGAAGAGCTTCATAGGGTGTTTAGTCCTCAAGTGCCTTAGTGGGGACACGATTGAAAATGTAGACTGTAGTGGTTACAGCCTCTCCCCATATGAACTTTGGACATGATTTATGAATCATTATTGTCTTGGCCATCTCCAATATGGTTCTATTGCACCTCTCCACAACACTGTTTTGTTGTGCTGAGTTGGGTGTTGTTAACTCTGTGAATTCCTTCTTCTTGACAGGATTTGTTGAAATGAGCTGACATAATCCCCCCCCCCCCCCCCACTTCGCATCCTTTTTTTTTTTTTGTTTTGTTTTTTTACTAACAGTTTACATTGCTGAAAGAAAGAGAAAGATTCCGACTTGTGTTGTAGGTGATAGATCCACATGAAACGACTAAAATCGTCAACAATGAGAAGGTTGCAGAGTTTTTCTCGGGAGTAGGACCCAGAGGTCCATGTGAATGAGATCGAAAGGCCTTTCCGACTTGTGTTGTATTCTTAGCAGGACCTGTTCAACATCTATTTATTTTAGGTGTTGATTTTCTGAAAGTTAATTTAAGGCAGAGACGTTCAAATCATGAGGATTTCATTGGCAATTATGATTTAAACTTCAAATGAATGCAGGGACGGAGACAAAGTGATGAAGAATAATAGCATACTGAAGAGAAGTTTGTGAAGACTTCCATTAGGGAGATATTCATAAACGAGTAGCTTTTCATCTCCTTACAGGTAATATCCAAGCAGCTTCACCAGATTTCTGTGCAGTAGCTTGGCCACAAAATGGACTTCATTTTTCATTTCAGATAATCCATGAACTGAATATTTTGAAAGATTTTTCACTGCTATTTCCTGCCCACTCTTACGAATCCCCTGCATCCAATTATAAACAACAACAAAATGAATTCACAGCCAATTTATTTTAATTCAGAGCCAACAAAATGAATTCCAGCCTCAAAGCAATTCAAAGTCTGACTAAAATTCCACATAAAGAAAACACATTACCAACATATTTGTTTGCCTTCCGATCAGAGGAAACCTATTTTGCTTGTTTACAAAAATTATCTGCTACTTGTTTGAGATAATTGCGTGACATTTATGCCTTTATTATCAAGCAAAATTCATTGTTGGGTCATTGTGCACATGTAAACATCACTTTAGGAGAGTTCTTTCTCCCGACATTGCACCTAGGGATTTGTTACGGGCCAACCCCTAAGGCTTCAATACAAGGTAGCCGAGCTCCACCTACGAAGAATGCGAGGAAGGTGGGGGAGCCATGCTCAACCGTAATCTAAAAAGGGGATAAGGAGAAGGAAAGAACTAGGGAGAAATTTTTTCATAATTTATTGTATATCCTAATTCATGACCCAATGGGTCTTTAAATAATATTGCTAGTAGCATAAGCGTAATAAGCCTCAACACTTGAATTTATCATAAATACACCTGATATAAACTAATATGCACTAACTCGGACTTCAGATTTAACAGACGTGGCATGCGTCGATGCGAACAAAAATCAAATATAAATGAATTAAACTTAATAACGGATGTGTGAGACCATAATAGGTTTGCATCATAGTGGTTCCCTCTCACATCTCTATGTTGTGTTAGTTCCTTCATCACGAACAGGGAATGCCAAAGTGATGGGGATCCATTAGATCATGCACCAGGAGGGATTCGTAGCAAGGCGGGACCCACGTTCGTGTACTCACGCAGGAGGTTTTGATCGGATCGCCGATCCGACTTCGCTGATGCGTTCGAATCCGTGTCACAAATCATTTTCATAGATTACTTTTTTTGCATTTTTTTGATGTATTTGAGTGGCACCACATCCGGCCAATCAAAGTCGTTGATGTTGGGATGTCCTAGTTGGCTTTTATTATAAATAGGATGCTAGTGAGCTGTTTTAGGTTTATTGCAGATTTTGGAGAATTGAATCCCGAAATCCCGCGATACTCCCACAGTGACGACTCCTAGGTGTGTTTCTTCCTCTCCAAGGTATCCTCAAACCATAGGCCCCCTTTTTCCTCCTCCAATCCCGCTCACCACCGCCCAAATCTCCCCAAAGAGTCGGCGGTTGATTGTTTCCCCTCCCACACAGCAGTCGACCAACCTCCCTGCCAGCAATCCAGCCGCCGCCACCCTCCTTACCCCAACACCGACCGCCGCTCACTCCTCACTCCCTAAATCTACCGCCGCCCACCTCCCCATCCTCTGAAGCCGCCGCCCTCCCCATTCCTCCCACCAGCCGGCCCCACAGCCACCGGAATTGGCCCCCACCCTCTTTCTTCTCGTGGAACCACCTCCACCAGCCCCCCTCCATCCAGATCAACCCAGATCTAGATAGCCCCACCCAGATCCACCAATTTTCCCTACCCTCCCCTCATCCACTAACCCAAAAACGCTCTCAAATCGTTGTATCCAACCTCCCATGCCCAGTCCCCCCCCAGTCGATCTACTCATTTTTGGTCCGGTTTCGCCTTCCGCCGCCGTGTTCCATCCACCTACATCGCCATCAGCCTCCGGTTCCACACTGGATCGCCGTCAAAACGCCTCTGGCTCGGAAATCTCAGTTGCCTCGGACAGTTCACTACTTGGTGAGTCTTTGTTGCAATGGACTATTACTTTCAGCATATTTATATTGTATTGGATGTTATATTTGCTTGGGAATTTTGCCTGTGGAAAGATCGTCTAAGAGCGCTTGTGATTTGAAGGTGAGAATCATTCGCCACGCGCTTTGCCTTGGCTCTCCGAGCGGAGGAACGTCATTAACTGCTTGTTTATTGAATGCTCACTATGTTTTCAAATGTCTTGTGTGGGTTAAAATATTTATTGGTCGCATTAATTTGTCGTCCTCATCGACGAACGCATTGCATATAGGTTAGGGATTAGCGTGTCGAGTCCGCATTCCCCTCCCTAGTAGTCTTGGATTTGTGCACCCCTTCGCTTACCCTATATCAGTTGTTATCAGAGCCCAGGTCGGGCCGCTTGTATGCTCCGTAGTGGTAGGGTTTTTTGATCCAGCATGTCAGATCCACTAACCACCGACGACAAAGCGGCGAGCTCGAATTTGGGCACCGCTTTTGCTGAGTTTCAACGCGGTATTCTAGATCGTTTGGACTCTTTAGGCGCCCAGTTTGACGTTGTGCGTCATGAGCTTGTCGAGGTGAACCTCCATTTAGATCACTTAGAGAATGTCAGGGACACTCCCGCACAACACGATGACTAGCTTGAGGATGATCTTGATGATCCACCTCATCTTGACCAACACCATGATGAATATTATCCCCCGGGTCAGAGAGAGTGTGGTCTTCCGTCCGCTCGATATGATTACGCTCATGATGATTATCCTGAGGATTACGCCGACCCACGGAGAGGCGGCCACGCTTACGACATCACTCGTTGTATTCGCCTTGACACCCCTTCATTCGATGGCCTTCTGGACCTGAAAGCCTTTAGCGATTCGCTCCTTGACATGGACCATTATTTCGAGTGGTATGACATAAGAGAAGAGCGCTGTGTTCGCTTCGCTAAAATGAAGCCAGTTGGACAGGCTAAAGTATTTTGAATTAGCGTAGAGAGAGTTGTTGAGAGGGATGACTATTACCCATCACCCGATGGGATGATATGAAGCAGAGGTTGAAAGATAAGTATCTCTCGGCATCATACCGAAACTAGTTCTTGATCAATTACAGAACTTACGGCATGGGACACTTATTGTCGTTGACTATATGACCCGCTTCGACGAGCTTGTTGTTAGGAGTGACATCTTGGAGGAGCCCATTGTCACCGCTTCTCGTTTCAAGGCTGACTTACATTCTGAGATTCAGAGAGAGTTGATTTCTCATCGTCTCGAGACCGTCAACCAGATATTTCAGCTCGCCCTAGAGTACAAGCAGTATCTTCGCTCGTCTAGCATGAGGTAGTGCCCTTCTCGAACTAATATCTTGACATATAGGAAACCCGCTCCGCCCCAGACTACCGTGATCGCGCCCCCGCGTGTCCTCGCGGACACGCGGGGCAAGGCCGTCACCATTGATGGTCATCGATCTGGTGGCATTCAGTTCTTTGGATGTTCTGACAGAGGACACGTGGCGGGACAGTGCCCCACACAAAGTCAGCTAGTTGAGGATGAGGAGCGGGGTATAGACGGAGAGGAGGTTACTGAAGAGATCAAGGCCACTATTGAGGAAGGAGGGGAGAGTGACGCTAAGAGATCCTTAGAGATGAAAGTGATTAGGTGTCTCCTACACACCCCATGTGTGGATGAGGATTGGTGTCGCACTACCATATTATACACGTATTTTCCGAGTGCAGGTGGTCCCTGCAAGTTAGCCATCGACAATGGGAGTTGCGTAAATATTGTGGCCCAAAAGGTTCTTGACCGTATGCTGGTGAAGGCCGAGCCTCATCCACACTCCTATCGTGTCGTCTGGGTAGATAAGATAACGATTCAGGTTACCCAACATTGTCTCGTACCGATTAGCAACACCTCATTTGGGGATCAGGTCTGGTGAGATGTCATTCCCTTGGACATCGCTCATGTGTTGCTCGGCCGCCCCTGTCTATTTGATTGCAATGTGAGGCCGCTCGAATGTGTCTTTTATGACAAGGGGCGGAAGATCGCATTGTCACCTACCCAACCCAAGGAGAAATCCAAGGGTCAGAATGAGCCATCTGTGAGCACTAGCACCTCGAGACCCCTACATATCTTGAGGCGAGGCGAGTTTTTGCGAGAAAGTCTCAAGTCCGACATTATTTATGTAGTAGCTGCCGCAATGGCTTCTGAGTGCCCCCCCAGACGACCGTCCCCAAGCTGTGCGTCCTCTTTTAGATGAGTTTGCGGATATCAAGTCTGATGAGCCCCCCGATGAATTGCCTCCTCTGCGGGGCATTCAACATGTTATTGACCTGATCCTGGGGCTTCTCTCCTGAACCTGCCCCACTACCGTATGCACCTTGATGAGTACGCTGAGCTCAAGAGGCGGGATGATGAGCTACTTCAAAAGTAATTTATTCGCGAGAGCTTGAGTCCATGTGTGGTTCCCGCCCTTCTTACCCCTAAGAAGGATGGTAGTTGGCATATGTGCATCGATAGCCAGACCATCAATAAAATCATTGTCAACTATCGTTTTCCCGTTCCACGACTCGATGACTTAGCAGATACTATGTCCGGTGCCCAGATCTTTTCCGAGATCAATCTTCGTAGTGGGTACCACCAGATTCAAGTTCGTGAGGGAGACGAGTGGAAGTCAGCATTTAAGACCAAGGATGGTCTGTATGAGTGACTAGTCATGTCGTTTGGGCTATCGAATGCCCCGAATACTTTTATGAGGGTCGTAACGCAGGTGCTACGACCCTGCATGGGGAAGTTCCTGGTCGTCTACTTCGATGACATACTGATATATAGTCAGACCCATACCAACCATCTTGACCATCAGAGGCTTCTCTTTGGCACCCTCAGCCGAGAGAAATTGTTTGTGAACTTGAAGATGTGCTCCTTCCTTTTGGAGTCTGTTCACTTCCTGTGATTTATTGTATCATCCACAGGAGTATCCATTGACCCTGAGAAGGTCAAATCCATTCAAGACTGACTGTGCCTGCGACCATCCACGAGGCTCACAACTTCCATGAACTTGACACATTCTATAGGAGTATTGTCCATGGGTTAAGTATGATCATGGCCTCATTCACGAGCTGCCTTTGGAAGGGCGAGTTTCAGTGGACCGTTGCGGCCACTAGGGCATTTGAGGAGATAAAGGAGAGATTGACGACGGCTCCTGTCCTGAGACTTCCTGATTTTAGCCGCGCTTTTGAGGGCGCGTGTGATGCTTCTGGTGTTGGTATTGGTGGCATGTAGAGCCAAGAGGGACATCTAGTTTCTCACTTCAGTGAGAACCTGAACGAGACCAAGCAAAAATACTCGAATTACGATCGGGAATTTTATGCTATCGTCCAATATCTGTGCTATTGGAGGCACTATCTTCTCCCCGGGAGTTTGTGCTTCTCGGATCATCAAGCCTTACGATACCTGGACTCACAGCGTAAGTGAGGACACTGACATGCCAAGTGGGTCGAGTACTTTTAGGATTTTCATGACGTTCTCAAACACCGAATTGGTGTTGAGAACGAGCTGACTGATGTGTTCAGTCTCCTTGTTACAGAGGATGAGCGCACGAGTAGATGAGCTTGAGAGAGCGATCTTGGACTATCCGACGTGCCCAGATTTTGGCGAGATTTATAACACTTTGTCCCGAGACCCTCTGGATCCCGTTGGGGGCTTTCAGATCTTTGAGGGATATCTGTACCGGGGATCTCGCCTGTGCATATCCCAGACGTCCTATCGTGATTACTTGATTTGGGAGTTGCACGCAGGCGGGGCCGCTGGGCACTTTGGGCGGGATAAGTTCATAGCCATTGTTGAGGATCGCTTCTTTTGGCCTAGCTTAAAGAAGGATGTAGCTTGCATTGTCCTTCACTGTCGTATTTGCCAGATGGTCAAGGGTACTAAGCAGAACACGGGTCTGTACACACCTCTACCTATCTCATACCGCCCTTGGGAGGACATCAGCATGGACTTCGTGGTCGGACTCCGCCGCACTCTTCAGAGACACGATTCCATCTTTGTGGTGGTCGATCGATTCCCGAAAATGATGCACTTTATCACTTGCCGCAAGACAACGGATGCGTCACGCGTTGCATCCATCTTTATGAGGGACTTTTTAGGTTGCATGGCCTACCGAAATCTATCGTGTCAGACCCCGATGTGAGGTTTATAAGCTAATTTTTGGAAAACCCTGTGGCACAAGAATGGAACTACCCTTAGGTTTTCCTCGTCCTATCATCCCCAGACGGACGGGCAAACTGAGGTAGTGAACTGTAGCTTAGGGAACCTACTGATGTGTCTAGTGGGCGAGCATGTAGCTAGTTGGGGCCTTGATCTCCCCATCGCGGAGTTTGCATATAATAGTTCGGTCAATAGGTCCACTGAATTGAGTCCATTCCATGTAGTGTCAGGATACAAACCTAGGAAACCTATCGATCTTATCCTCAGTCCCCTAGAGTCATGCCCTAGCGAGTCTGCTGAGTCATTTGTTCGTCATTTGCATGAGTTACATGAGTCGGTCTGCCGACAAATAATTACGAGGAATGAAAATTATAAAACTCATGCAGATATGTGAAAGCGGGAACAAGTATTCAGGAAGACGAACAGGTGATATTGTGAATCCACCCGGAGAGGCTCCCTTCGGGGCCTGCCAAAAAATCAAGCATAAGGTGAATGGGCCCCTACTCAGTCATAAGTCGTATTGGGGCGAACGCCTACAGGCTTGATATCCCTGTAAGTATGGGTATCCACCCGATATTTAATGTTGAAGATCTGATGTCATACTACGAGCCTCGCGTGTATGTGGACCCAAGGAGTGGAGATTCCCAGCCGCTCACACCTCCACTCACGTTGCCTTGCCACCCTCATAGTCCACCCACGTTTGATGGCCATGACAGTTCACTCATTTCTGACACTCATCCACCTGGGGATTCGTCTTCCTTGGTTTCACCTACGACACCGCCGATCGCACCGGGATCCACCACTCGTAAGTTGAGCGATGAGTGCATTACAGAGATCAGATCCCACCAGTTCGTTCCTACCTCAGACGGTCCTCTACGTCGTTATATAGTACACCAGCGGGGCCACCCAGATGCAGATGACACCTGGATGCTACAAACAGAGCTCGATCGACTCTCCCTTTGACTTCAATTTCAGTACGACCGTCTCCATCCATCGGAGATGAAGATTTTTCAATCGGGGGGAGTTGACGGGGATTCATCAAATCATGCATATCTGAAATACGCGGAGTCATGCCCAGATGAAGGTTTTTCAATCCGCGGATGCGTTCGGATACGCGTCGCGAATCTTTTTCATATATTACTTTATTGTTTTCTATTTTATTTGATGTATTTGAGTGACCCCACCTCCGACCAATCATAGTCGTCGATGGTGAGATGCCCTAGTTGTCTTTTATTATAAATAAGATACCAGTGGGCTGTTTTAGGGTTATTGCAGATTTTGGAGAATTGAATCCCGGAATCCCGCAATTCTCCCACGGTGCTGACTCCGTGGAATCCTAGATGACGACTCCTAGGTGTGTTTCTTCCTCCCCAAGATATCCTCAAACCCTAGGCCATCTTTTTCCTCCTCCAATCCCTCTCCCCATCGCCCAAATCTCCCCAAACAGCCGGTGTTTGGTTATTTCCCCTCCCACACAGCAGACGACCAACCTCCCTGCCAGCAACCGAGCAGCTGCCACCCTCCTCGCCCCAACACCCACCGCCGCTCACTCCCCTCCTTGAATCCACCGCCGCCCACCTCCCCATCCTTTGAAGCCACCGCCGCCCTCCCAGTTCCTCCCAGCAGCCGGCCCCAATCCCACAGCCAACTGAATTGGCCCTCACCCCCTTCCTTCTCGTGGAACCACCTCCACCAGCCTCCTCCGTCCAGATCAGCCCGGATCTGGATAGCCCCGCCCAGATCCACCAATTTTCCCTACCGTCCCCTCATCCACTAACCTATATCCGCTCTCAAATCATCAGATCCAACCTCCCATGCCCAGATCCACCCCTCTGGAGCCGGATCTACTCATTTTCAGCCTAGTTCCGCCTTCCGCCTCCGAGTTCCAGCCACCTACATCGTCATCCGCCTCCGGTTCCACATTGGATCGCCGTCAAAATGCCTCTAGCTCCGAAATCTATGTTGCCTTGGACAGTTCACTACTTGGCGTGTCTTTGTTGTATTGAACTATTATTTTCAGCATATTTATATTGGATTGGATCTTATATTTGCTTGAGAATTTTGCTTGTTGAAAGATCGTCTTGGAGCGCTTCTGATTTGCATGTGAGAATCATTTGTCGCGCTTTGTCTTCGCCCTCCGAGCGGAGAAACGTCATTAACTGCTTGTTTACTGAATGCTCACTTTGTTTTCAAATGTCTTGCACGGGTTAAAATATTTATTGCTCCCATTAATTTGTCGTCGTCATCGTGGGACACATTGCATATAATTTAGGGATTACCGTGTCGAGTCCACATTTCCTTCCCTAGTAGTCTTAGATTTGTGCACCCCTTAGCATACGCTACATCACAAAGGATTTTATAACACCGCCATTAATCAATGTCTTGCCGGTAGAGTTTAAAGCTCCAAGAGAGATCAGATTCTTCTTCATCTCTGAAATGTGTTGGATATCAGTTAAAATATTCACAACCCCATCATCCATCACAATCCAAACAATTTCAATCTTGACGATTTTGCATATATCGTTGCCCAAGAATACTAAGCATTCATCAAAAGCATGGCATATCATAAAATAAGTCTGATTAATAGTCATGTGATCGGAGCACATGGAATCGAGAACTCAAGAATTTTGAATAAAAATAGAAGGACATATTGAGAGAACTTAATCGTCATTGTCAGATGCTTCCTAAGTACTGCTTAAAGAATCTGATGATTTTTACTTTTCTTTGACTTTGAGGCGTTCTTTATTCCAATAACTTTTTTCTTGTAGTGATAGAACTCTAGAAGAATACTGAATCTGCAAACTAACTGTGACAGGAAGAATCCTGAATGTGCAAGCTAACTGTGACAGAAAGATTCCTGAATATTAGCAGTTCACACAATCCTTCCAAGGACTGTTTATATGTGGAATATATCGATACATTATCTCAGCAGTCATTGCAGTAAATTAGGAATGAATTTAAATATAATCGTGTATAAATATGGCCAACGAATAGAATAAAGCAAGCCCCTTTCTCCACCAAAGGTTTCATGATCTCTCTCTCTCTCTCTCTCTCTCTCTCTCTCTCTCTCTCTCTCTCTCTCTCTCCAACCTCTGAAACCTGCCATGGTTTCAGTGCCTTGTCTATCATAGACCAAACTCACTCTTCAGCTACCAAGTTAGCACATTGCCCCTCCTATCAAATTTTCACTCTCTTGCAAAGCCTCATCTAACTGCTCTTCCTTTTGCCAGATTTTTTGATGGCAAGCTCCTACTCTGAGACATCAGAATCCGAAAACTCATTAAGGACACATGGGGTCCCTACTCCCAACCCAAATATCACAATACTAGACTCCTCCATCATACCCAATCTGATTCCTCTCAATACCGCAGCCCAGATCCCTCTCACACACAAATGATGGAGGAAACTATCCTTCATGAAAGTCACAAATGGCCAACCTCCAATTTGGTTATGATCTCGACTATATTGATGGATCTAGACCATACCCACCGCCAACAGATCAACATCACATCTTCTGGTTTCAACAAAATAGTCTTGTCCGACACTTGTACAACCAACAACAATCATCGCACCTCCGCAGCTGCTTGGAGTAAGCCAGAGTTAAGTTTCCAAAATAGATCCAACACTGAGCACAATATCTAATACGAACTAGGAGAAGAATCCGGTAAGGGAGGGGGTCGGTGGAGGTGAGAAGAGGAAGAAAGGGAAGGGGAATGAGAAGAACTTAGGGAGTAGCCCTAAAACAATTTCATCCAAACATGAAAACCCTAATGAGACATACAACACCCTTTATAACAGCGGAGTGCAAATAGCTAGAGTTCCAGTGTGTGAACAGCAAAAATGGAATTAACATTCTAACGGAAATATTTAAATGAAGATGGTTCCCGCGGTCTCGTCCAATCCCGGTGGGTTAGGGGCCGTCGCCTTCTTTTGAGTGTAGACTCTCTCCGTGTGTCGTCGACATGCGCGACCATAACACTGCCGTGGTCTAGAAAATGTGCTTTGACCTCAAGGCAGTAGTCGGCAAACTGGCGGCGGAAACCATCCCGAGGCAACCACGTGGCTTCAAACTCCAGACAGTTAAGCCAAGCAACAAGGACCTCCTTTGAACTAGGTTCCCCCGAAAAGGTGTTAGCGGCGATCAAGTATCTTGGCTGGGTAGTACAACGTCAACAGTCTTCTTTCTTCCAGACCAAAAGGATCGGGCTAGAGACTTTGATCGCACTGGGATGGATGAGACCCCCATCAGCATCTCCTGCACCAAACACTTGATCACATCTCGCTGCAAATAATATACCAGTACAACCACGTCGAAACTGATGCGGTCCTAGGCCGGAGGGAAATGGCATGGTCGGTCGGTCGGGCTGATAGCAGTACCGTCGAAGGCTGGAAGACGTCGGCGAACGCGTTGAGAAGTTCGGAAGGTTCGTCGGGTGAGAGGAAGGCACAACGGACAGCCCCGACAGGAGCCAAACCCTTGCAGGAAAGTTGACGTCAATGGTCTGCTAGATCATGCAGAGGGAGACCAGAGAGCGGAGTCACCGTCAAGGTGACACGGCCGGCCCCCGTGGAGCAATTGCAAAGTCATAATCGCTCAATTGACGAGTACATCGCTAAGCGTGCAAAGCCAAGCCACCCCCAAAATGACGTCGATGTTGTCGAGCCCGAACACATAGAAGTCCGCGGCCACGAAACAACATCTCGCGAAGAGAGTTACGACAGGGCAACGACCCTGAGTCGGTCGGTGTCGCTCGTCGCCAAGGCAGACCGAAAAATCCGGGGATAGAACCGAGGGAAATCGAAGTTGCTGCACCAGTCACATGGAGATGAGGTTCTGGCTCGTGTCGCTGTCCACCATGACGATGATCGGGCGATCACGAAGCGTGCCCGAGAGCTTCATGGTCCGCTACTCGGAGATCCCGCCCACCGAGACATAGGATAACTCCAAGCGGTGGAACATAGTCATGGCGGGGTCGAAGGAGGTACCCTCCACTTAAAGCTACAAGGCATCAAAGTCAGCAAGGTAACCTCAAGATCGACGTCGCCGAAGATGGCGTGGAACTCCTTCACGGAACACTCGTGATTGGGGGAGTAGGGTTGGCGGCACCAAAAACACGGGCTCTTGTTTGCGGAGCTTATTGTAATCACTGTCCGAGAGACGTTGATGGGTAGAGGGGCACCCTGGGCGGGAACCCCGTGCGGCGGGTGTGGCGAAGGAGCTGGGGAAGGAGGTCACCAAGGTGGCTACAGAGGGGGGTGGTCGGGCGGAGGAGCATGAGGTCTAGGGGAGAAATCAGCTTCCATCAAATGCGTCATGTCAAGGGCATCAAAGACTGTTCAAGGTGGCGCGTGCGGAGTCGAGAGTGGATATGCGGAAGTAGTACTTGCATGAAAAAGCCAAGTTAGTAATCGGTCGAAGGGCTGGGAACATGGGTGACCAGTGCGACAAACTCATCAATGTATTCATCCAAACCGGCCGTCTGGTGAACACCGCAAAGACGCTCGATAGCGGAGCCGGAGTAGCGAATATCATACCACTGAATCATCAACTTGGACCAAGAAAGGAGGTGGTTGGTCTGGCGGAGCCATCTGGCCCAATAGAGCGCGGAACCACCGAGACCGACCAGAACAGTAGACACCTTGGCCTGTTCCAGTTTGAAGCTGAAGTATTGTCCCGTCTTGGAGATCCAACTCATCGAGTCGACGCCGGCGAAGGATGAAATGTTGAGGGAGAAAGCAAAATGGCCCGGCGGGGATGGTGGATCAGCTCGAGAGGTGACCCTGGCGGCGCGACGCAGAGGAGGGAGCCTCAGTTTGCGGGTGAGCCAGAGGTGAGGAGTTGATCGTGAACATCCACATGGAGGCTAAGGTCGTCGACGGGTGCATCCGGAGCGAGGTCGATTTTGGAGCGAGTTTAGGGAGCCATGGGGTAGGCGGCGCCGTGTGAGGAAGCAGTCGGGCGAACTAGGGTCATCCCGGGGCAGCCACGTGGTTTCGAACTTCGGACGATCAAGCAAAGCAACAAGGACCTCCTTCAAACTAGGGCCCCCAGAAGGTGTTAGCGGCAATCAAATATCTTGGATGGACAGCACAACGCCAACTACCATCCTTCTTTCGGACCAAAAGGATCGTGCTAGATATTGGGCTCGAACTAGGATGGATGAGGACACCCATTAGCATCTCCTGCACCAGATGCTTGATCTCATCCCGTTGCACGTGACATAATGGTACAACCGCGTCGAAAATGTCGGGGTCCGAGGACGGAGGGGAAATGCGCAGGTCATTCAGCTGGGTTGATGGCAGTCCAGTCGGGGACTGGAAGATGTCAACGAACGCATTGAGAAACTCTGGAAGGTCCGTCGGGTGAGTGGGAGGCACAACAGATGGGCTCGAAAGGGGACAAAGCCCCGCGGGGAAGTCGACGTCAGTATTTCGCTGGATCGTGCAGAGGGAGACCGAAGAGCATAGTCATCGTTGATGCAACATGACCGGCCCATGTGGATGAACTGCATGGTCATAGTCACACAATTAATGCACACATCGCCAAGCGTGCGGGGCCAAACCACTCCCAAAATGGCATCGATACCGCCGATGACGAATACGTAGAAGTCGTTGTCACAAAGCAGGACCCTATGAAGAGAGTTATACCAGAACAGTGACCCTGAGTCGGTCGGCGCCGCCCATCGCCAAGGAGGACCAAAAACTCTGGGGATTGAACCGAGGGAAGTCGGAGTTGCTGCACCAGTCGCTCGGAGATCAAGTTGTGGCTCGTGTCGCTGTCCACTATGACAATGATCAGGTGATCACAAAGCGTGCCCGAGAGCTTCATAATCTGCGACTCGGAGACCCCGCTCACCGAGATACGGGATAACTCCAAGCGGTGGAACGTAGCCATGGCGGGGTCGAAGGAGGTACCCTGTGCTGAAAGCTCCGAGCCGTCAAAGTCAGCTAGGATAATCTTAGGGTCAACGTCATCGATGACGGCATGGAACTCTTGCATGGAACACTCATAGTGAGGTGAGTAAGGTTGGCGACAACAAAAACACAGGACCATGTCGCGGAGCTCATTGTAATCAATGTTCGAGAGGCATTGAGAGGTCGAGGAGCGCCCTAGGCGGGGTACCCTATGCGGCGGGCGTGACGGAGGAGCCAAGGAGAGTCGTCATCAAGTTGGCTGCAGAGGGGAGTGGCCGGCCGGAGAAACATGAGGTCTAGGGGAGTGGTCGGCCTCCACCAAATGCGCCATGTCAAGGGCACTGGAGATCGTCTGAGGGTGGTGTGCGCGGAGTCGGGAGAGGATATGTAAAAGGACTTGCATGAAAAGGCCAAGGTAGTGGTCGAGCGGAAGGCAGGGAACATGGATGACCAGTGCAACGAACTCATCAATATAGTCATCCAAACCGGCCGTCTAGCGAGCATTGCAAAGGCGCTCGATAACGGACCCGAAGTAGCGGGTATCATGCCGCCAAATCATCGGATGTTTGAGCTCGGACCAAGAAATGAGGTGATTAGTCTGTCAGATCCATTTGACCCAATGGAGCGTGGAACTGTCGAGACCGACCAAAATGGTAGATACATTGTCCTGTTCCGGCGTGAATTTAAGGTTAAAGTACTGCTTTGCCTTGGTGATCCGACCCATCAGGTCAACACAGGCGAAGGATGGAATGTTGAGGGAGAGAGTGGAGCGGACTGGCGGGGGATGGTGGAGTAGTTCAGTGGTGGCCCTGTTAGCGCGGCACCGAGGAGGAAGTCCCCATCCACGGGCGAGGCAAAGGAGGCGGTCGACGGTTGGAAGGAATCAATCTTGGAGTGGAGGGCGAGTAGCAAGGGGTACATGGAGGCGAGTTGATCGGAGCATCCATACGTCGGCTAAGGCTGTCGGCGCGGGCATCCGGAGCGGGGTCGTTGTTGGAGCGAGTGTCAGGAGTCATGGGGCCGGCAGCGCCGTCCGAGGAAGCGGTCGGGCGGAAGCAGAGGGGTGGGCGATGTCGGAGTGGGCGGGAGACAAGGGGCGGGCGATGCTAGAGTCGACAGGACCTAGTGGGTGATCGTTTGTTGTAGTCGACAAACACGCAAAAGCGTGAAGGTGTGCGGCGCGCGATGTAGGACGCGAAGGAACTGGGCGGAAAGCGGGTTGGAAGGCACAAGCGGCTAGCTTGGCGGGGGATGAGAGCAGAGCGGACCAAATTAATATATACTAGGAGAAGAACCCAGCAAGGGAGGGGGTCGGTGGAGCTCAGAAGAGGAAGAAGGGGAAGGGGAATAAGAAGAACTTAGGGAGCAACCCTAAAACATATTCATCCAAGCTTGAAAACTCTAATGAGACACACAGCACTTGTTGCGGTTTAACTCGACGTCCCGGTCAGACCAGAATAACTTGAACTGTCTTAGCTCTCGGAACGGTCGAACGCGCACACAGTCAATAAAGTAGGTCAGTTGTACACACACAATTTTAACGTGGAAAAATCCCTCAACTGAATAAAAAATCACTTGACCGGATCTGTGTCGGTCAAAGTCCACTATTTCCTGACGGTTACATCTTGTTTGTAAATTCAAGGGTGACAGGTCACCTCCCGTCATAGCTTTGGGGAGAGAGATGACTTGTCGCGCGGCGGACGACAAACCGTCACGGCGGGAGCTGTTACAAATTACACTTTGTGTTAGTGGTCTTCGCTTAACGCCTTGCTGATTCTGAACTTGTAGCAGAGCGTCTGGACTTGCAGTTGTGGAGGTCACTTGGAAATTGGGAGATTAGGCTTCGTCGTGCGACTTTAACTTGACTCGTACGTGGCTCAGGTGCGGCTCAGGTGCGGCTCGAGTGCTGCTCGTAGGAGGAATTCAGCAGAGCTTCGACCTGAGGAAAAATAAGACTCGGTGGAAAAAGATCAGAAATTAGGAGGTCTGAGGCTCCTTTTATAGGCTCCAGGAGGTAGTTATGCGGCTATTCACACACCATAACCACCCAATATTAGTGCGTATTAATATTGTTGTTTGCACCCCTAAATTAATAATTAAATTACTAATTAAATCCCCCCACTAATCTGGTGGTTAGTGGGTAGTTACGTACAAATCAGACGGCGGGAACGTCCCTAACCGATCGAAAGACGGAGCGGGAGTCCACGGCGGCCGGCGAACTCGCCGCCGAGTTCGCCGGCGAAAGGAGGACCGCCGACGGCGGGTCGGGGAGGAGCGGCCAGGGCGGCCGCCCCCCTTTGGTCGTGCGCCGGCGGCCGAGGGAGGGGGCTGTCCGGGCGGCCGCCCCTCGGCCGCGTACGACGGCCGAGGGAGGTGCGGCCTGGCAGCTACTTCCTCGGCCGCGGCTGCTTCCTCGGCCGCGGCCGCGGCCAGCGCGGCGAGACGGCGGCGGGCTAGGGGTCATCGCCTTTCTCCAAATGTAGACTCTCCCAGGTGCATTGTCGGCATGCGCAACCGTGGAACGATATCTCTTAATCTCTCTTAATGAATCTAAAGAAGGGGCGCATGACAAAGTTGAGTAGATGAGCCAAGCCTAGAGAATCGTTGATGACCAAACAATCATTGGCCAGTGCCTTATAAATGCCAATATTGCGGCACACACTCTAAATGACATCAGGGATAATTTCAAGGAATTAAAAGTAGCAGTGCGCATTCGTGATACTCTGATCACTTTTGATGATCTCTGTGATAAGCTTTGGGATGAAAAATCAATGCGTAAACTGACATTGATGGGCAAGACAACCTCAAAATCTCTGTGTATGTTATTAAAGGCACAATTCACATCAAGACATAAAGAAGTCTTGGAGCCTAGGTGCAGGCGTGCGGGATGAATGCAAGGTGCAAAAGGACACTAAATGCAAAAAAACACAGCATAAAATTACTACAATGATAACACACTAGCACTAATGTCAAAAATGAATTATGAGATGTTGTTAGATGACATAGGAAAGATTGTTGTAAAGGCTCAATTATAGACTCATTTCCTTCTTCTCTCTTTAGTCTCACCTCTCTTGTATAGGATTGCTCTCCTTCTATTCTCCTACATATTTGTATTCTCTCTTGTATTTTACATATGAAGAAGTATATGCAAGGTTTGTCCATTTCTTTCTACATGGTATCAGAGGGAATCGGTCTCTCCTTGCGGCTAACATTTTGCTAACCGCCCGGTTTTCCTCTGCTTGCGCTAGGCGCGGTCCGTGTATTCTAATCGGACGACCTCTTCTTCTCGCTCAGGGCGCGGACTTGGCGGCTTGGCCTTCCCTACCCGCTTCTCTTCCCCTTCATTCTTGTGGCCTCCGCCTCTCCTCTCTTCCCTTTTTATAGGATTCTCTATGGCACGTGGGGACCACTTCCTCTTCCTCCCTATCCGTGTGGTCTCCTCTATACCCGCGCAATTTGGTCTCTTCTCGCTGCGAGCTCCCCTCTTAATCTCGCGGTCTTCTCCCTTTTCTTTAGCCCGCGGCGTCCTGGTCAACCCGGGGCGGCCTCCTCTACCCGTCGCGCCCTCATCTACCCGCAGCGCCCTTTTCTGCTCGATGCGGCCTCTCTCGCGGCCTCTCCTTCTCGCTGGCTCTCCTTCTCTTCACGCGCGGTCTCTCCCTCACCGCTGCGACCTCTCTCTATTTCTGTTCAAGCTGACCTTTTCTTGTCGCTGCTTCTCTGGCCGCTAGTGTGCTCACTGTGACCGTGCGGTCTGTTTCTCCGCACTTGGGTCGCGGCCTCCCTTTCTCTCTCTTGCTCTCCGCTTCTCTTGTCGCTTTGACTACCCACCGCGGCCTCTCGTGTAACCGCGTGGACTTGTCGTGCAAGAGTGCTCTCCCGCAGTAACCTCTTCTACCCGCGGCGACCTTGTCAACCCACGACGACTTCTCTCCGCTGCGACCTTCTTCTCTGCCGTCTCGGCGCGTCTTCACCTAGTCGCCGCGACTTATCTTCGTCTTTGCGGCCTGTCTCCTCGCTGACGCCTTCTTCTCTCTCCGCACTCTCCGCACTCTGGTCGCGGCGGTGTGCTACCTTGCCGCTGGTGTTTTATCACCTAGACCGTGCGGCCGACCGTTGTGGCCTCTCGCGCGATCTTGTTGCTGCGGCTTATCCTCGGCGACTTCTCCTCAGCTGCGGACTCCGCATATTGGTCGCGGCATACTTCTTGCCGCTGGTGGGCTATTACTGTGACTGTGCGACTTCTCGCCCGGCTTCTCGCGCTGCTTCTTGCCCGGCTTTTCGCCCGGCCTCTCGCCCAACTTCTCGTGCGGCTTCGCGCACGGTTTCTGCTCCGCTTCGTCTCTGTGGCCTGTTCTCGCTGTTTTTCGTGCCTCGCTACCATTCAGGCTTATAGTATCCGACTCGATCACTGCTGATGGGGTTGCTGCGTTGCGTACTCCACTACATCAGCTTCAAGGGGTGGTTAGTCGCTCCTCTGGCTCCGTCGTCTCGCTCTTCAAGGAAGGTATATCGTGTCTCTAACACTACTCTCACTGGATTGTGGACTCAGGTGTTACACACTATCTCTCTCCGCAGCAGCCACCCAAATATTTGGATACTGCTTACCCCAAGCACATCACTATAGCCAATAGTGACACGCTCCCGGTTTCTGGTGCTGCTAATCTTTTTCTTACTCCTCTTTCCTTATCCTTTGTTTTTCATGTTCCGGACTCTCCTTTTAGCATTCTTTCTGTTAGCCGTCTTATGCAAGACCTTGATTGTTGTGTTACTTTCTCACGCTCTTTCTTTGTGGTGCAGGATCGACTGACGCAGACTATACTTGGTAGAGGGCGACTGTCTAATGGGCTATATCTTCTCGACGTTCCTTCCACTTCTCTCACCTCTGTCTCCACCACTGATTGACATCGTTGTCTTGGGCATGCCCCTCTCCCAATTCTCAAGTAAGCTCTTCCTACTGTCTCTCTCCAAGAGTTCTTTTGTGAATCATGTATCTTCGGAAACAACACCGTGTCTCCTTTTCTCCTTCATGTACTCAGAGC